>CM035622.1:6427500-6455000 GCA_020496765.1 Gossypium stocksii | reverse complement strand
TTACTTAATTGTCTATATTAGTGCTAATTGTTGATATGTTTTGTAATTTTAGTGAATTGTTCTTTGGTATTTATAATGTATTAATGTTATATTTTATTCAAGTAATTATTTTTGAAAATATTTTTTTTGTCGCTTTTTTCAAAACTTTATTTCTTAAAATAAGGCAATATTTGACATTTGAGAGTTTTGAGGGAATCATGCCCTAACTTACTGGGCTTCGATTTTCTCATTAAGTCTAAATGATTAAATACCCTTTTCAAGTTAAAACGTGTGGTTTTCAAATAAAAACTATCTTTGAGAATTTAAGATGTTGCGTCCTAACTTACTGGATATGATATTTTGATATTTCGAGATTGGGATTTCTAAAAACGAAAGATATTTAACGTTTGGGAAATTTGAAAGGTCGTACTCTAACTTACTGAGATTCGATCATTTTCTTTTATCTAAATAATTGAATGTCTTTTAAAAAAGTTATAAGTTCTTAAAAACAAAATCAAAAGGATCATACTTTAAAACCTTTTCAAATCTTCGATACTAGGACATTTAATAATCAATTAGGTACCAATTTTTGGCATTACGAGGGTGCTAACCCTTCCTCGTACGTAACCGACTCCCAAACCCGATTTCTCAAATTTTTATAGACCAGAATCTTTTTTTAAAAAAATACCAAAATGTTTCATAAGGTGATCCAATCGCACCTAAACAAAAAGGATGACTCCATTTCCGTTTTCATTATTAAAGTCGATCCCCGTTTTTCAAACCCTTAAAAATGGTTTCGACAGCTTGGCGACTCCACTGGGGACAATAAGAGAGTCAAGCCATGAAATTGATTATTTTCTGTCCTTTTGTCGAAATTTAGAAATTTGATTTTTAAAAAAATTATGATCCTTTTATTGCATGTGTTTGCATCATTACATATGTTTGTTATTTACTCTTACACATTGCATTGCATGACCGTTGTTGTCACACCCTTAAGTGGGAGTGAGAAACTACTCTTTCGTGAGGTTTTCACCTCCGTGCAGGATAGTGGAACGCTTCGGGGATGCATCCGTACCTATGTCTTCGTGAGATTTTCATCTCCGTGTAGCCATAGGGAAATGTATCCCCTTGAACTGAACTCGGTCCGTATGAGCCTATAATGGGTGAGGATCGAGGAATCTGCTGGTTCGGGCACCTCAACTTTAGAACTAAACCGCATGTAGAAAACATAAAAGCCCACCCTAGGTAAAGTCGTGCCAGACCCGAGTGGTTACCCATATAGGTGATTTATTTTGTTGTTTATTTCTCTTGTGCTAACATGTTTTCTTTTCTTTTGATTGCATTACATTTTCATCATAGAAAGGAGGTGTTGATTCAGTTCAATTGCTAAATAGAATAGTTTGTCATAAGGAAATGAATTTTTTGATAAAGTGGATTATAATACGATCGTCCGAATATGGTCCAAGTAAACATCACAAGAAAGGGTTGATAGTCCATGGAGGAATGCATGACTTGCTTTCATCGCCAAAGATTCAAGCCAATGAAGATTATTCAAGAAGAAGCCAATGAGTGTCGTGAAGATAAGCAAGCAATGGGTCATGGTCCAGATCAAGCAATAAGGAGCTAGCGAAGGCATCTTTTAGAAAATTTGCAAGATTTGACCATGAAGAAAATATCAATGTTTTTACTTAGACTATGAAAGGCAAGGTCGCATATGTAATCTGTTTCATGTAAAAAATTTTGTTTTTCTAGAAAAGTTATTTTAATAGAATTGAATTCATAATCAACGCTTCTATTTCTTGTGCATTCATTACATGCATCTGCATCGCATTGCATCACTTGCATTAGACTTTTACAAAAGGGACCCTTATTAGGTAAAATTATTTCAGAGTTAACTTGGAAAACATGGGACAAAAGTTGGAGAGATTAGAACAAAGGCAAATACAGATGGAAGAGCAATTGACCAAAATTCAACAAGATATACGAGATCAAATGTTAGAGTTCCAAAGAAATGTGATTGGCTAGCTAAGTCAGTTACTAGCCGAAGGGCTTGAAAAGAGGAAATGCCCAGTGGTCAACATGGGGATGATAATGAAGACCTTGTCTATTCCTCAAGTTTTAATCCAATAAGCGTCCAAACTCAACCAGACGCGCATCCACAAGGGGTATATGTTGCTATCAGACCCCAACAGTAGCAGGTCAGTATGTCGGCACCAGTAAACCACTTGATAGGCTCAGGTCCCAATCCGGTTTGGGCAATCCAACCAACCCAAGACTGAACTCAGAAAAAGGTAAAATTGTGCCCATCCCAATCACGTATAGGGAGCTGTACCAAATTTTGTTTGATGCACACGTGGTATCCCCTTTCTACCTAAAACCTATACAACCTCCATACCCTAAATGGTACGACACGAATGCCCAATGCTAATACCATGCGGGAATCACAAGACATTTGATCGAGAACTACACTGCCTTTAAAAAGATGATCGAAAGACTTGTCCAAATAGGGATTGTCAAATTCGATGATCCTTCTAGTGCAGAAAATTCGTTACCCAACCACGTTGTTAAAGGGGTGAGTATTGTGAGATCCTAGAGTACGTCAAGTTCAGGGCTCTAATGCAAGACCTGATATGAACATTAATGACGTATCTGAAGTAGGAACCAAGGAATAAAAGTTTTCAAGCCCTTACATATTTGGGAGTGTTTTGAACAATGAGACTGTGGAAGAAATCCTTATATTTTTAGAGTTAATCTAGAGTAATATTCAAAACACACTTGTTTCTTTAAGCATAGAGGCAATAAGAATCCTTTTGTGAAATCGGCTTGTGTCTAGAATTTTTATTTCAATAAAATACATCTTTTTGAGCAAACCTTCTTTTCTATTGTACAAACATTTGTTCTTAAATTCTTTTGTTATATGGACTTTCTTTCAAGTATTATTTCATTCTCTATTCATGACCATACCAATAATCATTCTTTGAATCATTTATTCTTTGGAATCTTCCTTCGAACCTATAATTGGTTCCCAGATATCAACAATGGGAGTGACACTGTTACTGACTTAGAGTCTTATTTCGAATAAGATATTTGTCTAAGGGGGATCTCAGGACTTTGAAGATGACAGAAATTGTAACATTATTTCTTGACTTGTTAAGAACGGTAGAACAAGATGGTAAACGGATCCTGCTTTACAAAGGATCAATGAACATTGTGAACTTAGGGAAAAGAAAGAGGAAAAGATCAAAGCTTACAAAAACAAATCAAGACATCATTGAGTTATTCCAAGAACTCAAAGATGTTTTCGCACGATTGTATTAAGATATGTCTAGGCTACTTAGACCTATGGATGCTGTTAAGGCTAGAAGAGGTCCATAAGAATGTCAAAAGGACGTATGCAGGTGGTTTTACTATGGCCAGGCTAAATATGAAGTTCGAGCACTGCTGGTCTACCATGGAATGGAATTGCATTAGTTATACCACAAATACTAAATTGAAGAAGACAAATTTTATATACCTCTTCCATTTCTGCACAAACTTTTCTATATGCGGGGCATGGATGTTATGGGGCCGATCTTGGTAAAAGTTTCTAGTTGAAATCATCTTTGTGGTCATCAATTACTTCATTAAGAGGGTGAAAGTTGCTTCATATGCCAATATTGCAAAGTTGACAGTCATAAAAAAAGGATCAGGTGCCAATAAAGAATGCTGGAAGGGATCATGTTTACTAAATGCACAACTGTACAATGTCAAAAGTTTACAGTTTGTTCAAAGATCAGGCGCCATATCACAGTGCAACAAAAGCTAAAAAAAAGTACAAAAATAAAGAAAAAACAAAAACGATAAAAAATTATGGAAGGTGACTAAAACTTGTAAGACTGGCATAAGAAGCTACCATTTACTCTCTATGCTTATTAAACGTCGATCAAGACTTTCACTGGGGCAATAGAGGTGGTTCTGCCCTTGGAAATCGGGATTCCTTTCTCCAAGCTATGATTAAGTCAAGAATTGGAATGTATCCAGCAAACTTGGCTGAAGAAAAGGG
This sequence comes from Gossypium stocksii, assembly GCA_020496765.1. Lineage (NCBI taxonomy): Eukaryota > Viridiplantae > Streptophyta > Magnoliopsida > Malvales > Malvaceae > Gossypium > Gossypium stocksii. The sequence goes on along the minus strand of CM035622.1, from coordinate 6,450,979 downwards.
TTTGAAAGTATTCATCACAGTCAAATGTGCCAAAATGGATGATGCTGAGTTATGACGAAAAAGGTTTACCCAAAGGAATTTCATGATGGGAACCTAGTATTGAAGAAGATCATTTTTATATGAAAGGATTCCAAAGGAAAATGAATGCTTAAGAACTTTATGTGGTAAAGGAGGCTTTCCCCGGAGGAGCATTGAGTTTGACTAAGATAAACTTATCCAATCCTATAAATTCAGATTCAGTCCAAAGATACTTAAAAGAGGAGAGGCCAAGGTCAAAACCCGCAAAGGGCACTTTGTGACCTTCATAAAAAAAGAAGAAAAAGAAAATAAAAAGAAAATAAAAAAGAAAAAAGAAAAAAGAAAAAGAAAATGGAGAGGCCAAGGCAAAAACCCGCAAAGGACGCCTTGAGACCAAAGGGGTTTTGAGTTGAAAACCCAAAAAGGACTGCTCAAATTTTGATCAAAATGGGGCAAATGGTAGTCTTACAATACCTGAATTAGCAATGAAGAAGTATGCTACGTCTTGGGGCATCGACAAAGCACTCTGGATCCCCTAAACACATATTGAGCTCAAAATGGTCCTCAAGAAGTTGGTACAGAGAAGATCAGGCTGAGATATCTGGGGCACCCAATTCTAGTCTTACCCATTTTGAATTTGCTAACCTTGATTACCATATTCTTTTCAAGATATGTCATAATCAAATTCTTTTTATCGCCTTGGTTATCCTTGATTAATTGTTTTGAGCCATGCTCCTAATTAATTTTCTTCTTGTCCATAGTTGTGATCTTTTTCAAGCATTTTATATTGAAATAATAATTAATGGACTAATAATATTTTCATAAAAGGAGTTTCGCACATTACTCTAGAAATTTCTAGATAATACAAGAAACTAAAACAGGACAATTGTTTAAGAATTCCCTTGTGTAAGGGTCGGAGGTACTTGAGAAAGGTCTAAATTGAGACTATATCTTTTGTCTAAATGGTGATTGGGACAAATTAATGAGTTGAGCAATATCGATCCTAAAAGAGGATCATTTCACAAACATCTCCAGTGGGTCATAACATTTGGGGAATGGTATGACAGACCAAATTGATGGAAAAGATTCAAAGCATATGAGCAGAATATGATTGATACTTCGGGAAGAATAAAGATGAAACCCTGATGAATGAATGAGTGATAGGAATCATTCTTATTACATTTTTGCATTATAGTATGTTTAATTAGGAGCATTTGACTCATTTCGATCTTGGCATCCTAATCATTAGGCATAAGTATATACCTATTCTACAGGTTATGTAACACCCCTCCCCCGTATCCAACACCGGAACAGGGTTCAAGGTGCTACCTGACTTAAACACAACCAATCGTATAAAACCAGGCCATAAAATTTTTGATCAATTTAAAACTTTTCACTTTACACACATACTATCCCTTAAACGGGATTACGAGGCTCAAAACATACATTCAAGGTGGTCAGGGACCAAATCGGGAACACTCAAGCACTCAAGAAGCTATCTTTAAAATTTGCTAACAAGCACGTCACACGCCCATGTAACTTCACCACACGCCCGTGTGAACCTCCAACACGGCCGTGCCAATAGCCCGTGGAGCAATCTGTCCAAACACACACGGCCGGGACACATGCCCATGTGTGCTGCCCGTGCCAATCTCCCAAACTTAAGGATTTCATGCAACATAATGTAGGGGACACACGGTTGCACAACACGCCCGTGGGAGCAGACCGTGTGTCACACACGGTTTAGACACATGCGTGTGTCTACCCGTATGGACAATTACAAGGCTATTTTCCAAGCCAATTGTCACCCTTACGACGTATGCACACATACTTATCCAATAACATACAACTTGGCATAAATGAGCTCTTAAACATTTACAACCATGCTATGATCATATTAGATCCTTATGCACCAAATATAATAGAATTTACTCACACCATTACCACAATATTGTCATGATCATCACTAAGCATGCATAATCATATCCATTAACCATTCATGAGGTAATATTAACTATTTACCAATACTTTAGTCTCACATTAGTAGCTTACTCATCAGTGGATCATAATTCAATCCCTAAACAATCATGCTATGAACCACATCACAAGAGATAATAACATACAAGCATAAGAATAATCATATAGGTCCATAACATTATTAGCCGACATAGGCCAATTTACAAGAATACATACTATCTTAACCACAAGCCAATACCTTTGACTAAATAATAATATTATATACTCAACATTACAACCCTATACATGCCATAGACTCGGAAATACTTGGATTCACTTACGCCAATAACGTAAACTCGACAGTGTGATATTATCTCTGACGGCCTCCAACTTGAGCTAACCTGACAACCTAGGGAAAATGGGAAAGAAAAGGGGAGTAAGCTTTATGCTTAGTAAGTTCATATGAAAACAATAAGCAACTCATTAACAAGTTTTATCAATGTTTACAACATAATCACAAGTTCACTACAAGCTGTCTTCCATAGCAATAGTCACTAAACTATTTATATCTGGAGCTAAAAAACTCCAAATCAAGTTCCGTTAATTTTTCCTGAAACTAGACTCATGTACCTTTCTACCATGAAATTTCCAGAATTTTTGGCTTTGCAAATTAACAAAGTTACTCCTAATTCACTGTCTGATAGTTCCGACCCTTCTGTACTAAAGTTCAATTATCTCATAGCTCAGGACTCGAATAATGTTCTTGTCTATTTCTCTTGAAACTATACTCATTAAGGATTCTAAGCCTATAATTTACAACTCACAACTATTTTTGTACAATTTTTTATGATTTTCTCAAAACAAAATAGGGGATTTCGGAGTCATTCTGACTCTATCTCACACAATTTTAAATATCTCATTATAGGCAATTCTTTTGCTTTCATGGTTTATTTTATGTGAAACTATATTCATTAGGCTTTAATTCCATATTTTATTCAGCCTATAACTCATCTCCCACTATTTTTAGTGTATTTTCAAATTTACACCACTGCAGTAACCCAAAACTGTCCAGGCTAAATTACTCATTCATTATCATTGTTCACCAATCAATACAATATCATTTCATTCATCATGATAAGAACACATAGCTATGCAACATAAGCATGGACCCATAATCTCAATGTCAACAAGAATCAAAGACTTATTCCAATTATTCCATTCTCATACCATTCGCCAAATGCTATATGTAATACCCCATTTTTGCCCGGGTCCATACCACAAAATGATAAAAAAATAAATAAATAAATAAATTCCAAGCCCAGTTCAGAATATATCATTTGGCCCGATCAGAATGGCCCATTACTTGAAAAGATTGAAGGTCCATCTACAAACTTGACGTATATGGAAACATAATCTTCAAGGATACGCAATCTTAGAAATGATATGTAAATCTTAGATATGATATGCAATCTTAGAAGATATGGTATGCAATCTTAGAAGATATGATTTTGATATCTTAGAGATTTAATTTGTAGATACCCTTTAATCTTAGCCGTTGATGTAATTGATCTATACCGTTGGATTTGGGGAGGCTCAACTATAAATAGAGGCCTCCCCCCCTCATTATAGAACACACTTGAGTTTTGGGGAAGCAATAAACATTCTTGAGAGCTTTCACTCAAATTTCTCTCCCTCTTACGTTCTTATTTTCTGTGGTTTGTTCTTATTTTATTCTTTGTTCTCGTTTTTCAACCTTTTTTTTATTTTGATTTAATCCATGTCTCCCTGATTTTTAATTTTTTATATTTTATTTTTTTAATAATTTTAGTATCATATCAAACTATTTCATTTTTTTAATAATTTTTTTAGTATTACTCTTAAAAAATTGTTTTTTTTAATTTTACTCAAATCATTGTTTAAAAAATATATTTCATTTAATTGCCATATTTTATCCAAAAGTTTTTTTGAAGTAAGGCAATGTTTTGTGTTTAGAAATTCGGGAAATAGTGCCCTAACATGCTGGGTTGCGATTTTTCGTTTGTCTAAATACCTAAAATATCCTTTTAAATAAATTTTGTAAATTACGAGATGATTTTAGTTATGAGGATTTAAAAACATCGTGTCCTAACATGCTGGATGTGATGTTTGTATTCTTTCGGAACAAAAGAATCTCGAGTTTTAATTCAAATTGCTCATATTTTAAAAAGGGATCATACTTTTAAATCTTTTCAAAGTTTTTACATTAGGACAGAAAACTAATCAATTGGTACCAATTTTGGGCGTTACGAGGGTGCTAATCCTTCCTCGTACGTAACCGACTCCCGAACTTGTTTTCTAAAATTCGTAGACCAAAACGTTTTTATAAGGTGATCCAATCACACCTAAAAAGGTTGGTGGCGACTCCAATTTTCATTCAAAAAAATCGAACCCCGTTATTCAAACTCTTTCAAAAAATTGGTTTCGACACTATATACATCCTAGATTATCACATATCATTTAACAATTATGCTTACTCACTGAACACTTTCCGTACATCAATTATACACATACTTAACGATGTCAATCACAGTATACAGAACCATTTTATTTCACCTGCATGTTCACTTAGCATACAGTACAGTTAGTCTAATCCCATTGAGCAATTTCGGAATATAACCAGATAAGCAGAGGTTAGCATATAAGTGCCATACGGAAGTGGCAGAGCCATATCAGATAGGTAGCCGAAGCTACTAACAGATAGGTAGCCGAAGCTACAAAATAGAAGGGTAGCTGGAGCTACAATCGAAAACAGAACAGAAGTTACCACGGGCCTGCTCACACAAGCTGACAGGTGTCTGCAACACATGCTAGACCACCCAGCACCCGGGAACTATATCAGACAGAATCATCAGACCCTCTAGTGACATGTCACTTATATCTATGTTAATTCCTATTTGCTCAAAACGGGATTTTTCATTCAGAAATTTCAGAAGCATAATTGTTATTCAAATATCATAGACAACAGTTATAAATAATTAAACAAGTCTTTATAATTTGTATTTACCAAAAATTACATACAACTTACTCTTTTCAATGAATCATCATATTCCATCAATCTTCCCATGCATTCCATCATCACATAATTGTTTTCAATACTTGGCATCACTTTCCCATATACAATATTTCCAATATAAAATTTAATACCATCGTAGCAAGATAATTTCCAAATATATTAGCAATAATATGAATATCATGCTTATTTAATCATACGAACTTACCTCGAAGGCAATTCCGATTAATTACTCCATTTTAGTCCATAATCTCATACTTTCCAATTTAAGCCCAAATCTCAATTTTCTTGATCTAACATGATAAAATTCACTCATTTAATCACTAAATTAATTAAAACAATCCAAATTCACAAATTTAGCAACTCACAACCATCATTATTACACACATTAACTGTGACGGTCCTAATTTGACCCTAGTCAGATTGTGGTTTCGGAACCACGAAACCGAGTCCCAAAAATATATGAATGCTATATCCGTGTTTAAATTTCGTAAATTAGCATGTGTGACAATTTAATTTGAGAATTTGACCATTGGTATGCTTATTTCTTTGAATTGGACCCAATTGTGAAACTTAGAAAATAAGATAGTCAAATGTCACATGGGCCGAATGTAGAGTCTTGTGATGTAGGGTGGTTGCATGGCAAATAAACCCCTTTTCTTTTCAATGTACGGTAATGGGTGAAAATGATGCTATTATATGCATTTTCTATTATAAATTTATTATAGTTAAAGTGTTTGTATAATAAAATATATTATATTAAGTTAAGTGGAGATAAAAACAATGTTTTTCTTTGTCATTTCTTCATTCTTACCGAAACCATAATGAAAAGTGAAGGAAAGAAGCCATAGCTTTCAGTTTTGGTCTTTCATTCAATTCAAGGTATGTTTGTTTGGATTTTTCTTTGTAACTATGAAAATTGAGGTTGTTAATAGGTCTTTAGCATAGCCAATGTATTAAATTTTTTAAAACCTTGTTTAGATGGGCATTCGGTCATGGTTTTGAATGGGGGTTTCGGTTGAAGCTTTGATATTTTTAGATGGGAAATGGTTGTGTATATGATTGAGCTTGAAAAACTTGGTTTTATGTTGAGTGTTACATTCGGTTTTGAATAATTCATGTAGGTTTGTGTTCTATGTTAAATATTAAGGTAAAAGGTTAGTATGAATGCATTTTAGAAGAGATATACATTCGGTCATGAGGATTTGTGTTTCATTATGGTATTAATGGTATTTAGATGAACCTTAAGTTGTTAAAATGGTAGTAAGGATGGAAAGAACATGAGTTTGCTATTATGTGACATTCGACCATTGAATAAGTTATATTTACAATATGAGATTCAAAAGAAAATAGTAAATTATGTGGCAAAAAGGGTGGATTTAATTTATGTATATGAAATTTGATTAATAGAGGAATTATATTAACTTAATGAAAAATTCAGTTATAGCATGATAATGAGTAATAATTTGGATCATGGCTAAGTACTAAGATGTTAATTAAAAGGTTTGATATATGAATTGAGTGAATTTGATAAATGCTATGTTTTGGTAACCTTGAATGATGTTCGGTTTTAGTGTATTTTGAGGAGAGGTATAATATTGAAGTACATTAGGTTGTGTCATTGCCGAATGCACTTAAAATGGAGACATGGTTTAGTTAAAATGCAATTGACATTATATGAAATGAATTGCCGTATATGTGTGATAGTGAGAGGAGAAACCAAAATGCTTAACTATAATTAATTGTATGTGTTCAATTATTCAATAATAGAAATGCCGTATGATATATGTGTTTGAAATTAAAAGAATTTAGATTTGATGAATTAATAAGGTGATTGAATTAGTTTATTTGGTTCAATTCAAGCTCAAGATCAAAGAGAGCCAAATTCGGTCAAGGGGAAAGCGAAGGTTGTAGAGTAGCTGATCGAAGCTGTTCATCCAATGCGAAGTAAGTTCTAAGTAATTAAGACTTAAATTCTATGTTGCCTAGAGAACACATAGCTCGTGAAATACAGATTTTTATACGTGAATGAATGATGAGTAAATGATGTAATATTGAGCTGATGGCATTGCGTTGATATACTATTTTCGATCTTTGATATATACTATGTGTGCGAAAGGAGTAGCACTATGTATGCGTAGATGAAAACTGGCACTATGTGTGCGAATAAATGTAAGCACTATGTGTGCGTATTTTCTTAACCGAGCACTATGTGTGCGAGATCGGCTGTGGAGCATTATGTGTGCGTATTTGCTTAACTGAGCACTATGTGTGCGAGAATCGGTTGTGGGACTCATGTGTATGTACATGTTTGCTTATGCTTTTGCTTAAAGGATTAAGGAGAGGAGTATAAACATACGGCCGCATGTGAGTGAGATTAGATAATATGGACGAAGTAGTGTACCGTGTAATGAATAACTCAATTAGTTTTCCTTGAATAGACTAGCTTGTGATTGAGATAAATTAAACTATGTGGTACTGGGGTAAAAGTATATTATGCATGAGATAAGTAGGGAATAACCATTTGGTAAGTAAAATGTGTAATTGTTGATAAACTTCAAATATTGTTATATTAATACGAAAGTTGGGGTACATATATAGGTATATATGTTAATTGTTGAGCACTTCTCATTTACGGGTTTGAAAGGCTAAGTATGATATCACCATTAGTTTTTCTTGCAAATACTAATTTGAATTGTTTTGTTAAATTGCTTAGGACTTACTGAGTAATGTCTCACTTGAACTCTTTGCTCATTTTTTTTATTTAGATCCTTTATCCGTTGAAAGCTCGGGATCACCATTGAAGTCATCACACTTATCGTCATCCTTTTTGGTATTTTGAAACGACTTTAAGTTTATATTCATGGCATGTATATGTTAGACATGGTTGTGATTTTGTCTTTTGGAAAGTTGTAAATATATGTATATATATAGGATAAGCCATGCGAATATGGCATATTATCCATTTTGTTGATATATTGATAAGTTATGTTTACTAGTAGGTATATTTATGTTATGAACAATATGTTCACTTGTGATTATTTTTCTTTTTCTTTTTTGATGTTTTGAGTGATATGGATGTGGAAATTTGGTTGATATTCATTTTAAGAAAATTTAGTGAATTTCATTTGGATGCCGTGTGGGTATATTTATGATGTATGAATGTCATGGCCTTATTCCTCATTATATTTGGAAAATGGTAAAAGCTTTATGCAATATGAATAATATAATCTATGATGGTATTTGATCAAATTAAGCTATGAAATCTTGGCTACTCACGTATGTGAATATATGCTCGTTTTTGGCCATTGAATTTTGGTGGATAATGCGGTACTTCATTTTAATTGGTATGATGAACTATTCATGTGTGAACTATATTCCTTATTCATGTGTATGTGAAATGTTTGGAAAGTAAGTTTGGTTTGGATAAGCCTGGTGACCCATTCCGGCGACGGATTCGGGTTGTAAGGTGTTACATTAACAACTCATTTAACAACTTTGCATAATAACCTTTTTAAGGTGTTTTCGTGCAAATTTCCTTCACAAAGTTGTTTATTAGGCAACTATAACTCATATTCTTCCATAAAAACTTAGCAAGCAACACATATATGTTCATGGAAAAAACCCTAGACTCTTAATCATTTTGCAAAATAATCCCCTCTTATGAAAGCTCATGCTTTGGGGTTCCAAAAAAGTAAAAATCATCAAGAAATAATCAAAGATCACTTACTAATTAGGGCTCAAAGTGGCTGATATTTTAAAGCTTTAAAACCCCCATTCTTTGCTACCATTTTCATGAGGAAGAAGAGGAAATGAAAGAGAAAATAACAACTTTTTCTTTTTACCTTATTTTATTACCCAATTTAGCCACCTAACACCCAACTTTGACTTTTCAACCCTCTTTTTACCTCTTATGGCCAGCCACACATTTAAAAAGGGTCTAATTTCACTTTAAAGACCCTTAATTTAAGGTACAAAGCAATTTAACACCTTTAGGCAACAAAACACAACTTTTACCTTTTACGCGATTTAGCCCTTTTTCGAAATTGGACTAAAAATTGCTAAAATTAACTTACCAAAATTTACAAACACTTATAAAATTATAATATAACACATAAAATAATATCAAAAAAATTTTCTCTAGCCTCAGAATAGTGGTTCCGAAACCACTATTCCGACTAGGCCCAAAATCGAGCTGTTACAGGTTATGTCCTCTAGGGGACAATGTAAATTGAAGATAACAGATTTGCCAATCCCTGAGTTTGTAGGGAGCAGATTGAAAATGGCAGATTTGGCAATCCCTGAGTTTGTAGGGAGCAGATCGAAGATAGCAGATTTGGCAATCCCTGAGTTTACAGGGAGCAGATTGAAGATAGCAGATTTGGCAATCCCTGAGTTTGCAGGGAGCAGATCGAAGATGGCAGATTTGGAAATCCCTGAGTTCGCAGGAAGTAGATCGAAGATGACAGATTTGGCAATCCCTGAGTTTGCAGGGAGCAAATCAAAGATGGTAGATTTGGCAATCCCTGAGTTTGCAGAGAGCGGATCGAAGATGGCAGATTTGGCAATCACTGAGTTTGCAGGGAGCAGATCAAAGATGGCAGATTTGGAAATCCCTGAGTTTGTAGGGAGCAGATCAAATATGGTAGATTTGGCAATCTCTGAGTTTGAAGGAAGCAGATCGAAGATGGCAGATTTGGCAATCCCTGAGTTTGCAGGGAGCAGAACGAAGATAGTAGATTTGGCAATCTCTGAGTTTGCAGGGAGTAGATCAAAGATAGCAGATTTAGCAATCTCTGAGTTTGCAGGGAGCAGATCGAAGATGGCAGATTTGTCAATCCCTGAGTTTGCAGAGAGCAGATTGAAGATGGCAGATTTGGCAATCCCTGAGTTCGCAGGGAGCAAATCGAAGATGGCAGATTTGGCAATCCCTGAGTTCGCAGGGAGCAGATCAAAGATGGCAGATTTGGCAATCCCTGAGTTCGCAGGGAGCAGATCGAAGATGACAGATTTGGCAATCCCTGAGTTTGCAGGGAGCAAATCGAAGATGGCAAATTTGGCAATCCCTGAGTTTGCAGAGAGTAGATCGAAGATGGCAGATTTGGCAATCCCTGAATTTACAGGGAGCAGATCGAAGATGGAAGATTTGGAAATCCCTGAGTTTGCAGGGAGCAGATCGAAGATGGCAGATTTGGCAACCCCTGAGTTTGCAGGGAGTAGATCGAAGATGGCAGATTTGGCAATCCCTGATTTTGCAGGGAGCAGATCGAAGATAGCAGATTTGGCAATCCCTGAGTTTGCAGGTAGCAGGTTGAAGATAGCAGATCTCGTCTTCCTGAGTTTGCAGCGAAGCAGATCAAATATATCAACATGGCGTCCCTGAGTTTGCAGTGGAGCAAGCTGAAGATAACAGATCTTGACTTCCTAAGTTTGCAGCGAAGCAGATCGAAGATATTAGTCTGGCATCCCTGAGTTTGCAGTGGAGTAGACTAAAGATAGCAGATCTTGTCTTCCTAAGTTTGCAGCAAAGCAGATCAAAGATATCAGCATGGCGTCCCTGAGTTTGTAATGAGCAGGTTGAAGATAGCAGATCTCATCTTCCTGAGTTTGCAGTGAAGTGAATCGAAGACATCAGTCTCGTCTCGCTGAGTTTGCAGTGGAGTAGAATAAAGATAGTGGATATTGCCTTCCTGAAGTTGTAGAAGTAGATTGAAGCCGTCAGACTTATAGTCCAATACCTCTGAAATTGCAGAAGGGTTGGAAGTTATTTGAAGAATATAAGGACCAAGAAGTCAGAATCCAACAGGACCGAGCAAAATTGGCCCCTTTTTTTTAGTCTTTGCTCCATACTCATTATACGACAATGAGCATAGAGGGGAAGCTTGTAACACCCCTAACCTAAATCCGTCGCTGGAAGGGTTATGAGGCATTACTGGAAATAACACAGTTTCATATCAATCATAAGTAATCATTTTCTTAAACTCTTAAATCAATCAAAGATTCCATTAATGAATCTTATAAAAACATACATAATCGAATATGCATCATCTTTATCTAACCCTATTCGGCACATGAACAGTACTACTTGAATTATCTAAAACATCAAAACCACAACAACATATTAAGCATAGTCCAGACTTATAATATATTAATATTAATGGCTAAAGTAATAGAAATCGAGCTTTCGTAATATTTCAGTTAAATCCCCGGCAACGGCGCCAAAAACTTGATATCGGCGTGATATGAAGTAATAAAATTTATAAAGAACTTGATCAAACCTAAACTGACTGATATCACGACGTTTTTAAGGCAAGCGCACCTGTCGACAGTAGTGTAGTCTAGTGATAAGATCGAGTATCGTACCCAAGGGAACCGAAAGTACTATTACTCACTTCCTTTCTATTATTTAACCTAAAAATTAAAAAGGGGTTTTGTTTAACTAATTCTAAAACTAAACTAAGAGAAGCTAAAAGAGTAAATTGGGAAGACTTTTTAGGGAAAAGCTAATTGATAAGGACAATACTTAAGGGGGGATCCACCTAGACTTCACTTGTTATTGGTTCTTGAGCTAGACGATTTATTCACTTGACTTGATCCGTAGAGATCCCTAATCTATGCTAAACCCTCCGTCGAGGAGTAGAGCAACTAGGCCTAAGTTGTTAATTAAAGTTCCTTTATTAATTAACTCCTTAGGTTGCATTAATTCGATCTATGGTTCCCCATATTAGGTTTGACCCTAATCCGGCAGATTTATGTCGCCCTATGTCTAGGGTTGCATGCAACTCCGCTTAATTATGGTAGATCTACTCTTATCACAGGGACTTTTGCTCCTCTGCTCTAAGCACATCTATTTCTTGAATTAATACCTAAGTTTATTAACACAAGAATTAAGCACACATAATTAAGAACAACTCAAGTATTTATCATATAATTCAAGAATAAATAATAGCAAGATTCATCTTAGGTTTCATCCCCCTCAAGTATTTGAGGGGTTTAGTTCATAATAAAGAAAGAAAACATCTCAGAAGATATAAAATAACAAAACATAAAAGAACTCGAAAACCCCTGAAGGAATTTAGGGAGATCCTCTATATTGCTGCAGAATTTCAGCTTCTGGGATGAATCAATCAGCTTCCCTGCGAGTAATCCCTACTTCCACTCTCTGTGTTGGCAGCAAAGAATACTTCCCTTTGTGGGGAAATAAGCACACCCTTAGAGTTGCCTCCTAGGGTCTTTATATAGAGCTTTTGGGAGCCTTTCTTAGCCTCCAAGTATCCCAATTCAAGTGAAATTCCTCTTCCTCACAACTAGAACACGCCCGTGTGCCACGCCCGTGTGACTTCGATAAAGGCCGTGTGATTTGGCACGGCCGTGTGGCCTGCCCGTGCTTGTCGAGAGCTGGACTATATGATCTTCATGTGGCACGGCCGTGTGGCACGGCCGTGTAGTGATTCCTTGGGCCGTGTGTTATGTCATTTTTGGCCCATTTTCCTCATTTTCGGTCCATTTCCTATTCTTTTCTCTTCCCTATGCTCTCCTGAGTATAAGATATGAAAAAGAAGGATTAAGAGCACCAATTCTCACTAAATTGATAATAATTCATCTAAAATATAGTTTAAACATGGGGTAAAAATATGTATAATTTAGCGTTTATCAAATACCCCCACACTTAAGCCTTTGCTTGTCCTCAAGCAAAATCTCAATCCCTAAATAAGAATCATTCTTCTCAACTTACAATCTTTATCAATAATGTTTCAAACTAATCTACAGGTAGTCGTACAATGAAAATTCAATCAAAAGAACATTAAAGATTCCATCACTCTAAGCTGAAAATTTTTTCATTGAAACATAAGTTTTCTCCTTCCTCCTAAGTAATTATCTCTCCATCTTAATTAACAGGAGTTGACATCCTCACTAAAGGTTCACTCTATCCACTCGAAGTGTTTAGGGTTCAAAAATTAAGCACTCTCTAGTCAACCTGAAAAGTTATTACCATAGGCTTGCTAGAAAATCAAATCTCCACCACTGTAGGTTGATATGATACATCGATCAAAAGGTCTTTTAAGGGTTATAACGGGGCTTGGTTAGGGGTGTTGTCACAGGCTACAAAAGAGGGTTAGAATCGAGATTGAACTGAAAAATTATCTAGCTAGAAAAATCTCTATCACTGGAACATATTTCTCAGCTAATTCTTGTGAGACTATCATTTCTGCCTTGGTAGCCTTAAAATAGAAATATGCAAAAAACTTGTTCAACTATTACAAGTTACAATTGAATTTGACTTACTCTTTTTTTTTTCTTTTTTTTTCTTTTTTTCTTTTTTTTCTTTTTTTTTTTGGAACGATTAAATCAAATATGATAACTTGGAACTTTACAATTTTACAACTAGAGAGGAGAGTAAAGCTAGATAAAAATTCACTTCAAATCTCGACAAAAATAGGGGTTAAAGTAATTGAATGGGTTTCAACGAAAAATGGGTTTTTGGTTAATAATTAGAAGGTGAGTCAAAGAATGGGTTGTTAGGCTCAACGGGGTTTACTAGGGGTTAGATTTATGGAGGTAGGCTTTTTGTGGAGTAAGTGGGTTAAATCCTAGGTGCCTTTATCATTTCAGTATATCAAATCAATGATGTGGTCTCGACATGTATAATCACAGCAAGTTCTAGAATAACAATTCAGTATTGACTCACTCAAAGCAATAATAAAAGTGAGCACGAAGAAAATGTATGCTAAAAAAAGCTCAAAAATCTCACCAGAATTATGGCTTTTGATGTCAATCCTGCGAATTTCAAATCTCAAGATAATACTTAAAATTAGGGAAAATAACTTATGCAAAAATTGGGGGTTCTCAAAAATTTCAACTTATCATGCTTGATTCCCTAATGTTTTAAAGTTTGAATAATCAAAGTACAAGTACCTATATCTTAATTCTCAACATATCAATAGATATCATAAATCAATCAGAATTAATTCCTAATAAGAGACTGAGAATTATTTGAGAACAAAGCATAAGGAAAAAAAATTCAGGGATTTTTCAGATAATGTAGAAATTTAAAGTAAGCTTCCCCCCACACTTAAGATGTACATTGCCCTCAATGTATAAAGATACATAAATAGCAAGAGAAGTATAATATCATAAGATAGGGAGAGAATTGAAACTTCCTGAATTTAGGATGAATTTATGAGGAAGAGTCGGCAATTGTGGCAGGGTGTTCCCATTTCCGTTTGAATATGAGCTGTAGAGCTCCTTTTTGAAACTGCGAAAATGTTAATTAGTCGTGGGAATTTTCAATTGATAGAGATTACTCGTTAGGGCTTGGCCGATATGAAAGATCGAAATTTAAATAACAGAAAAATAATAAACGAAGTTCTAGAAATACTAATACTATAATGAATTAAAAGGATTAAGTATAATAAAAATAAAATTTGAAATAAAAAGGAGACTAAAAAAGGAAAAAATAAAAATAAAAAATGAGAAAAATAGAACCGTATGGGAGAATAGAGGCACGCGCCCGTGTGTCTCGGGGTTAGCCCGTGTTGGCCATATTGCACGGCCGTTGTGAACTTGTTTGCTTTTTTGCACGGTCGTGTAGGTATTCACACGGCCGTGTCAGATTTGACAGTGTTGGCCACGGCTTGGGGGCACGGGCGTGTGGCATTGTGTGAGCCCGTGTGGAATTCGTAAAGTTGTCACGGCCATATCACACGGCCGTGGTGATTTGTCGACTTCCCGTGCTTTTGGGAAACTTCTGCTCTGTTTGTACACGGTCTGGGTGCACGACCGTGTCTCTGTTTTAAGATGTCACACGGCCTTAAGCACGCCCGTGTGGCTGGCCGTGTGGCCTAAATTTCTGCATAAAAAATGTTAGTTGCTGCATAAAAATACTAGAAAAATTTTAAACAAAGAAAAGTTACTAAGTTATTGCTCAGGTTGCCTCCCGAGAAGCGCTTGTTTATAGTCTAAGCTCGACTCTTCTCGAGCTGGGTATCTCACGGTGGTTTGAAGAGTTGGAACTCTTCCGGCCTGTTTTCAGGATTAATATTAAAAGAATGTTTGAGTCGAGTGTGGTTTACCTTGAAAGTGCCGAGTGACTCATGTTTTATTTCTACTGTACCATAAGGGAAAATTTTCGTTACCGTGAAGTAGGGTACGTCACTTGTATGTTCTTTCGAATTCAAGATTCGAGGGTCGTCTTCCCCTAGAAGTACCTTATCCCCTACCTTGATTTGACACGTTTTTACCTGAGGGTCATCTTGGTGATGCTCTGGGTTAGTGTGACATGTTTTGGGTCTTTCATGATAGCTCAGCCACTCATCTAGTTCTTCGATCTGAAGCGTTCGCTTTTTAGGTGCATCTCCATTGGATGGACTTGTCTATGATTGGGTTACCTTTATGTGAAGTGTATCCTACATAGAAGGTTGGGTTGTGAGTTCAGAGTTTTTACAAGGACTTGTGACTATATTATTATCAACAGTTTTAATTGCTTTTTGAGCTTGTAAAGTAACTTTGTCATTACCTACACGTAGTGTAAGTTCACATGTTCCTAAATCAATTATTGTTCTGGCAGTTGCTAAAAAGGGTCGCCCTAGAATTAATGGTATATCACTATCCTTATCAATGTCTAAAACAACAAAGTCAACTGGGAATATAAATTTATCAATTTTGATGGCTAAAGTAATAGAAATCGAGCTTTCGTAATATTTCAGTTAAATCCCCGGCAACGGCGCCAAAAACTTGATATCGGCATGATATGAAGTAATAAAATTTATAAAGAACTTGATCAAACCTAAACTGACTGATATCACGACGTTTTTAAGGCAAGCGCACCTGTCGACAGTAGTGTAGTCTAGTGATAAGATCGAGTATCGTACCCAAGGGAACCAAAAGTACTATTACTCACTTCCTTTCTATTATTTAACCTAAAAATTAAAGAGGGGTTTTGTTTAACTAATTCTAAAACTAAACTAAGAGAAGCTAAAAGAGTAAATTGGGAAGACTTTTTAGGGAAAAGCTAATTGATAAGGACAATACTTAAGGGGGGATCCACCTAGACTTCACTTGTTATTGGTTCTTGAGCTAGACGATTTATTCACTTGACTTGATCCGTAGAGATCCCTAATCTATGCTAAACCCTCCGTCGAGGCGTAGAGCAACTAGGCCTAAGTTGTTAATTAAAGTTCCTTTATTAATTAACTCCTTAGGTTGCATTAATTCGATCTATGGTTCCCCATATTAGGTTTGACCCTAATCCGGCAGATTTATGTCGCCCTATGTCTAGGGTTGCATGCAACTCCGCTTAATTATGGTAGATCTACTCTTATCACAGGGACTTTTGCTCCTCTGCTCTAAGCACATCTATTTCTTGAATTAATACCTAGGTTTATTAACACAAGAATTAAGCACACATAATTAAGAACAACTCAAGTATTTATCATATAACTCAAGAATAAATAATAGCAAGATTCATCTTAGGTTTCATCCCCCTCAAGTATTTGAGGGGTTTAGTTCATAATAAAGAAAGAAAACATCTCAGAAGATATAAAATAACAAAACATAAAAGAACCCAAAAACCCCTGAAGGAATTTAGGGAGATCCTCTATATTGCTGCAGAATTTCGGCTTCTGGGATGAATCAATCAGCTTCCCTGCGAGTAATCCCTACTTCCACTCTCTGTGTTGGCAGCAAAGAATACTTCCCTTTGTGGGGAAATAAGCACACCCTTAGAGTTGCCTCCTAGGGTCTTTATATAGAGCTTTTGGGAGCCTTTCTTAGCCTCCAAGTATCCCAATTCGAGTGAAATTCCTCTTCCTCACAACTAGAACACGCCCGTGTGCCACGCCCGTGTCACTTCGACAAAGGCCGTGTGATTTGGCACGGCCGTGTAGCCTGCCCGTGCTTGTCGAGAGCTGGACCTTGTGATCTTCATGTGGCACGGCCGTGTGGTGATTCCTTGGGCCGTGTGTTATGTCATTTTTGGCCTATTTTCCTCATTTTCGGTCCATTTCCTATTCTTTTCTCTTCCCTATGCTCTCCTGAGTATAAGATATGAAAAAGAAGGATTAAGAGCACCAATTCTCACTAAATTGATAATAATTCATCTAAAATATAGTTTAAACATGGGGTAAAAATATGTATAATTTAGCGTTTATCAATTTCTCAACATGTGTAACCATCATTTAATCAAAGTACTAAACTAATTTGACATAATAAACAAGCCATTTTCGCATGGCTTATATGTGTACCAATCAAAATGAATTGTATCGAAACTAGCCTATACATGCCACATAATTAACCAAATCTCAAAACACTTATTACCAGAACGAAAACTTGATAGTGTGAAGACATCTTCCAGACTTCCAACCCAAGCAAATCTCCAAAGCTCTATAGACATAGGAAAAATACACAGAGTAAGCTTTGAAAGCTTAGTAAGCCATCAAAGCTTAGTAAGCTATAAGCAAATAAATCATTTCAATGATAATTATAATTCTATAACACTAAACTGAATTTAAACATTCTCAATCACATGTACATCCATTGTACTTTTAAATTCACATAACCTCATTAAAAAGCTTCACTTATTTTATTTCAATAACATATAACTATGCTTCAAAATTCAAATAATAACCGTTAGCTCAATTATATAAATCAAACTTGCACATATTCACTACGTAACCAACCAAACTATGTCATTGTTTCACTAACCGATTTATAGATATAAAACCATGCATCATAATATCACCGTCTTAATATCCATTTCATATCCATTTACAGTTTAAAACAGCGTATCTCAAAACCATTTTTCTTTTTTTTTATTTCGTATTTCCCATGTTCGAGTCATGAGGCCACAAAGCCATATAGCAAACACGTATATCATATATTCATCTATGTACCTTTCATTCATTCATGGTAACATGTTTCACATATCATTGTTCAATACATAACCACTTTACATTTCTGAGTTTCAAAGATAATTCACATGTACCAGAATCATATATTTATGAAACGGTTACCATATCACGTTTCCTATATAATTTATTTGATCATAGTCACTTGCCATTAATCATATCTCATTTTCACATAGACCATATATTATCGAATCATAATCATATCCACTTCCGATCCAAATAATCATAAACGTCATACACACTTTTATTCATATAAACAAATCCAAAATTTATAGTATAATATCACTCATATGTATACATAGCCTATATGGCTGATGATACCAAATCATGTAAATCTCATTATATTCAACTATAATTCCACTCATTTATGCAAGCTCGCAAGACAAGATTTAACTTCATATACAAGCATCACTTAATTGGCCTAAAAATACCATTGGGAACATACTTTATCTTAGCTAATTGAACTTGGCCAAATCTACTTAGCTAATTTCAACATCACATGATTACTTACTCATAAGATCAAATATATAAAATTCACTACATTGTTTATATTTTGAAAATGATGAATAGGTATACATATACAAATTCGATATATCATCACATGACATTTAATAATTCGCTTCAATAGATTATTTCACAAGGCCGAATATATAAACCCTATATAATCTCATGTATATATATATATACACAATTGAATATGTCAATTCATTATAAGTTCATACCAAATCACTTATGCCCAATCACTTTAAAAATCACATATAACCAATTATTCTACATGTTCATTGACAATCAAATTCGTATACATACTTATTTCACAAATATACACATTTTGACAATAGATATCGAAATACATACATACCTTATTTCAGATAATTAATAATCCAATTTCTCCAAACCTTTAGAGCTCGTTTACCACATTTGATCTCACATCAGTGTATAGCCTTCTAGACTTATAACTTAATTAAATTCACCGGCTCAAGGCCTACTAGGACGAAGCCCGATTTTATTCACTGGTACGAAGCCTGTTAGGATTATAACCTGAAATCTTACACTGGCACTAGGCCTGCTAGACTCAAGGTCTGATATTTAATCACCGGCAATAGGCCTGCTAGGCACAAAGCCCAAATAAACTTAACAACACAAGACTTGCTAGGCTTTTAGCCTGAATGAATTCACCGGCACTAGGCCTGCTAGGCTTGGAGCCTGAATATCTCAATCACATGTCTTACACTACCGATCATTAACAGAACACTATCAAAGTCTTTGAATTATCATTTCCAACTCAAAATCACATCGGGCCATCACATTTAATTCATCACAATATTATTCACCCTTATAAATCACATTTGACATTCACATTGAAACATAAAAAATATCCTTCATATCATAAGACACATTCGACTTACACATTGAAACATAGCATATATATATTATTCACATTATAAATCATTTTTTACTATCTCAATATACATCCATTAAAAACCATTCATCACTTTAGATCACCTTCGGCATTCACTTTTACACCATAATAATATCATTCACCTTACAATTACATTCGGCAGTGATATAACAATTTCTAACAATTCAATTCGGCATTTATATTTAACATTTATTAAATTTTAGTACATAATATAGCTTAAGGACTTACCTTGGCAATTTCGTACGACTGTGTCGACTACTCGGATAACTTCGCTTTTCCCCGATCCAAGTTTCGTTTCTTTGGATCTTGAGAATTTAAAGTCTCAAGTGTCGAAAATGAGAAAGCTTCAAACCCTTGTATTTTTCTTTCAATTTCGGTGGAGGATGAAAGATGATAGTGGCATTTCATGTTTCTTTAATTAAACATATATTTAATAAAAAAACAACTTTAACTTTAATATTATAACACATAAAACCATTTAAAGCAACCCACTACCGTCCATGCATTATAAAATGGTATAATTACCATGCAAATACCTCTACTTAATAAGCCAAAGTCAATTAAGCCATTTATCCAATAGAACTCATATTTATCGCTTTACGCGATTTAGTCCTTTTTACGAATTAACTATTTAAACGGTAAAATTTCTTTACGAAATTTCCACATGGTAATTATATCATGCTCTAAGACTAATTAAAATAATAAAATAAATATATTAATTCAGTTAAGTGGTCCTGAAACCACTCGTCCCGATCAGGCTCAAAATTGGGCTATTACACAACTGTAATAGGCCAATTTAGCCCGGGCCCATACCAAAAAATAATAAACCCAAAATAATAAAACAAAGTCCAAGCCCAGTCCAAAATATATCATTTGGCCAGATCGAAATGGCCCATTACTTGAAAAGATTGAAGGTCCATCTACAAGTTTGACGTATATGGAAACATAATCTTCAAGGATATGCAATCTTAGAAATGATATGCAAATCTTAGATATGATATGCAATCCTAGAAGATATGATATGCAATCTTAGAAGATATGATTTTGGTATCTTAGAGATTTAATTTGAAGATACTCTTTAATCTTAGACGTTGATGTAATTGATCTGTACTGTTGGATTTGGGGAGGCTCAACTATAAATAGAGGCCTCTCCCTTCATTGTAAATCACTTGACTTGAGTTTTGTGGAGCAATAAGAATTCATGAGAGCATTCACTCAAATTTCTCTACCTCTTGCATTCTTATTTTCTGCGGTTTGTTCTTATTTTATTCTTTGTTCATCTTCGTTTTTCAACCTTTTCTACTTTTGATTTAATCCCTGTTTCCTTGATTTTTAATTCTCTTTTATATTTTATTTTTTAATAATTTTAGTATTATTTCTTTTTTTATTAGGATATTTTATTAAATTCTATATTATTTTTATATTATTTATAAATTTGTATATTATATGCTATTTGAATTGTTTTATCATTAATATAAAATTTTCTATATATTGTATATTTTAAATGTGTAAATCATTTATGTATATATATCTTATATTACTATATTATATGTTATCCCTTATTTATATTTTCTATATATTTAAAGTTTTATATATAGTATTATTTATTTAAAAATATATTATTTATTTCATTATATACATATATTTTTCCATTTTAGATTTTTCCATATAATTTTTTATGCTTCCTTTTTTAAAAAAATTGATATATATAGTATATTATTGTTTTGAATATATTATTTACCTTATTTTATTATTATTTTATATATATATATTGAATCTTGTGTGTAAATTATAAGATTTATTTCTTCATTTTTCATAGATTTTTTATTGTTATTATCTACTCAATATCTTTTCTTTGATTATTCATATTCCTAGGATTAAAATCTGTCATCTTTATTTACCTTAGCATTGCACTATATTGCTCACATTATTTGCTATGTTACATCATTCTTTTTTACTTAATTGTCTATATTAGTGCTAATTGTTCATATGTTTTGTAATTTTAGTGAATTGTTCTTTGGTATTTATAATGTATTAATGTTATATTTTATTCAAGTAATTATTTTTGAAAATATTTTTTTTGCCGCTTATTATCCAAAACTTTATTTCTTAAAATAAGGCAATATTTGACATTTGGGAGTTTTGAGGGAATCGTGCCCTAGCTTACTGGGCTTCGATTTTTCTCATTAAGTCTAAATGATTAAATACCCTTTTCAAGTTAAAACGTGTGATTTTCAAATAAAAACTATCTTTGAGAATTTAAGATGTTGCATCCTAACTTACTGGATGTGATATTTTGATATTTCGAGATAGGGATTTCTAAAAACAAAAGATATTTGACGTTTGGGAAATTTGAAAGGTCGTGCTCTAACTTACTGAGATTCGATCAGTTTCTTTTATCCAAATAATTGAATGTCTTTTAAAAAAGTTATATGTTTTTAAAAACAAAATCCAAAAGATCATATTTTAAAACCTTTTCAAATCTTCGACACTAGGATATTTAATAATCAATTAGGTACCAATTTTTGGGTGTTACGAGAGTGCTAACCCTTCCTCGTACGTAACCGACTCCCGAACCCAATTTCTCAAATTTTTATAGACCAGAATCTTTTTTTTTAAATTACCAAAATGTTTCATAAAGTGATCCAATCGCACCTAAACAAAAAGGATTGGTGGCGACTCCATTTCCGTTTTCATTATTAAAGTCGATCCCCGTTTTTCAAACCCTTAAAAATGGTTTTGACGCAATCAAAACCCCTTCCCAAACTGTACAAGCTTCTTCCAAAGCATACGGCTTTCTGGATGTAGATGATGATATCTATACAGATGGATTCGTATAGTTCTTATATGTATTGTACAATGAAGTACCACATGAGTGGATATATAGGAATGCAAATATGTCGAACCACTCATGTTATAATCTTCTACATCCTAGGTCTTCCTGTTCCGTCATCTGGCTTATGTTCTTTGTAATAGGCCAATTTAGCCCGGGCCCACACAAAAAATAATAAACCCCAAAAAAATAAAACAAAGTCCAAGTCCAGTCCATAATTACAAATATATAATTTGGCCGATCGGAATGGCCCATTACTTGAAAAGATTTAAGGTCCATCTACAAGCTTGACTCATATGGAAATATAATCTTCAAGGATATGCAATCTTAGATATGATATGCAATCTTAGATATGATACAATCTTAGATATGATATGCAATCTTAGATATGATATGCAATCTTAAAAGATATGATTTTGTAATCTTAGAGATTTAATTTGTAGATATCCTTTAATCTTAACCGTTGACATAATTGATCTGTACCGTTGGATTTGGGGAGGCTCAACTATAAATAGAGGCCTCTCCCTTCATTGTAAATCACTTGAGTTTTGGGGAAGCAATAAGAATTCTTGAAAGCATTCACTCAAATTTATTTCCCTCTTGCGTTCTTATTTTTTGTGGTTTGTTCTTATTTTATTCTTCATTCATCTTCGTTTCTTTTTTAGTTGCTTTCGTTCAGGTTGGATTTTGGTGGAGGAATTTTATTGAATCTTCATATTGTGAGAGTTAGGTTGACTTAAACATTTTTTTAAACTTTTTTTATTAATCCCTATTCTATTGTTTTTCTATTTTTTAAAATTTGTTAGATATTTATTTATTTTGATATTTATATATGCATATTCTTTTCGAAAAATTACTTTATTTATTTTTTATTCATTATTATTTACAATAAATTATTTTATTATAGATCATCATATATTACCTCATTTATTATATATATTATTACTTTAAACCATTTTATATTTAATATCAAACTTTCCCATATTGCTCGTTTTATTAAAATTATTTTATTATTTTATTCAATTTTTTCATATATTATTTATCTTGTATTTTTTATTTCATATTTGATCTTTTTAAATGCCCCTCTCTATTATGCCTTTTTTATTTATTTGTCCATTGTTTTAAAATTTAGATTCCATTATTATTATGGTTATTCTTAATATTTTTTTAGCATTATCATTGTCTTTATTCATGTTATTTGCTATTTTACTTTGATTCTTTCTTTTTAATTGTCTATATTAGCGTTAAATATTAATTTGTTATGTAATATTTTTTAAAAAAATATGTTTATGTTTTTA